>JAXLNO010003581.1:80198-125763 GCA_038087875.1 Malacoraja senta
GGCGACCTTGCCGGATTTATTGCGACCTTGCCGCATTTGTGTCGACCTTGCCGGATTTATGGTGACCTTGCCGGAAATATGGCGACATTGCCGGAAATGTGGCGACCCTGCCAGATTTGTGGCGACCTTGCCGGATTCATGGCGACCTTGCCGGAAATGTGGGGACCTTGCCGGATTTGTGGGGACGATGCCGGATTTCTGGCGACCTTGCCGAAATGTTGCGACCTTGCCGGATTTGTGGCGACCTTGCCGGATCTATGGCGACCTTCCCGGAAATGTGGCGACCTTGCCGGATTTGACGCGACCTTGCCGGAAATATGGCGACCTTGCCGGATTTACGGCGTCCTAGCCGGATTTATGACGACCGTGCCGGAAATACGGCGACCTTGCCGGAGTTATGGCGACTTTGCAGATTTATGGCAAACTTGCCGGATTTATGGCGACTTTGCCGGACCTATTGGGACATCGCCGGAATTTTGGCGACCTTGCCCGATTTATGGCGACCTCGCCGGAAATATGGCGACCTCGCCAGATTTATGGCGACCTTGCCGGAAATATGGAGACCTTGCCGGATTTATGGCGACCTTGCCGGAAATATGGAGACCTTGCCGGATTTATGGCGACTTTGTCGCATTTGTGGCGACCTTGCCGGATTTATGGTGACCCTGCCGGAAATATGGCGACATTGCCGGATTTATGGCGACCTTGGCGGAAATGGGGCGAACTTGCCGGATTTGTGGCGACCTTGCCGGATTTATGGCGACCTTGCCGGGAATGTGGCGACCTTGCAGGCTTTATGGCGACATTCCCGCATTAATGGCGACCTTGCCGGAAATGTGGCGACCTTGCCGGAATTGTGGCGACCCTGCCGCATTGGTGGCGACACTGCTGGATCTGTGGCGACCTTGCCGGATTTATGGCGACCTTGCCGGAAATGTGGCGAGCTTGCCGGATTTGTGGCGACCTTGCCGGATTTATGGCGATCTTGCCCGCAATGTGGCGACCTTGCCGGATTTACGGCGACATTCCCGGATTAATGGCGACCTTGCCGGAAATGTGGCGACATTGCCTGATTTGTGGCGACCTTGCCGGATATATGGCGACCTTGCTTGAAATGTGGCGACCTTGACGGATTTGTGGGGACCTTGCCGGATTCATGGCGACCTTTCCGGGGATGTGGCGACCTTGCCGGATTTATGGCTTCCTAGCCGGATTTATGCCGACCGTGCCGGAAATACGGCGACCTTGCCGGAGTTATGGTGACTTTGCAGATTTATGGCTACCTTGCCGGATTTATGGCGACTTTGCCGGATATATGGCGACCTTGCCGGATTTATGGCGACTTTGCCGGATACATGGCGACCTCGCCGGAATTATGCCGACCTTGCCGGATTTATGGCGACCTGGCCGGAAATATGGCGACCTTGCCGGAAATATGGCGACCTTGCCGGATTTATTGCGACCTTGACGCATTTGTGTCGGCCTTGCCGGATTTATGGTGACCTTGCCGGAAATATGGCGACATTGCCGGAAATGTGGCGACCCTGCCGGATTTGTGGCGACCTTGCCGGATTCATGGCGACCTTGCCGGAAATGTGGCGACCTTGCCGGATTTGTGGCGACGATGCCGGATTTCTGGCGACCTTGCCGAAATGTTGCGACCTTGCCGGATTTGTGGCGACCTTGCCGGATCTATGGCGACCTTCCCGGAAATGTGGCGACCTTGCCGGATTTGACGCGACCTTGCCGGAAATATGGCGACCTTGCCGGATTTATGGCGTCCTAGCCGGATTTATGGCGACCGTGCCCGAAATACGGCGACCTTGCCGGAGTTAGGGCGACTTTGCAGATTTATGGCAAACTTGCCGGATTTATGGCGACTTTGCCGGAACTATGGCGACATCGACGGAATTATGGCGACCTTGCCCGATTTATGGCGACCTCGCCGGAAATATGGCGACCTCGCCGGATTTATGGCGACCTTGCCGGAAATATGGAGACCTTGCCGGATTTATGGCGACCTTGTCGCATTTGTGGCGACCTTGCCGGATTTATGGTGACCTTGCCGGAAATATGGCGACTTTGGCGGAAATGGGGCGAACTTGCCGGATTTGTGGCGACCTTGCCGGATTTATGGCGACCTTGCCGGGAATGTGGCGACCTTGCCGGATTTGTGGCGACCTTGCCGGATTTATGGCGAACTTGCCCGAAATGTGGCGACCTTGCCGGATTTATGGCGACATTCCCGGATTAATGGCGACATTGCCGTAAATGTGGCGACCTTGCCGGATTTGTGGCGACCTTGCCGGAATGTTGCGACCTTGCCGGATTTGTGGCGACCTTGCCGGATGTATGGCGACCTTGCCGGAAATGTGGCGACCTTGGCGGATTTAACGCGACCTTGCCGGAAATATGGCGACCTTGCCGGATTTATGGCGTCCTAGTCGGATTTATGGCGACCGTGCCGGAAATACGGAGACCTTGCCGGCGTTATGGCGACTTTGCAGATTTATGGCAAACTTGCCGGATTTATCGCCACTTTGCCGGAACTATGGTGACCGCCGGAATTATGGCGACCTTGCCCGATTAATGGCGACCACGCCGGAAATATGGTGACCTCGTCGGATTTATGGCGACCTTGCCGGGAATATGGCGACCTTGCCGGATTTATGGCGACCTTGCCGCATTTGTGGCGACCTTGAAGGATTTATGGAGACCTTGCCGGAAATATGGCGACATTGCCGGAAATGTGGCGACCTTGCCGGATTCGTGGCGACCTTGCCGGATTTATGGTGACCTTGCCGGAAATATGGCGACATTGCCGGAAATGTGGCGACCCTGCCGGATTTGTGGCGACCTTGCCGGATTCATGGCGACCTTGACGGAAATGTGGCGACCTTGCCGGATTTGTGGCGACGATGCCGGATTTGTGGCGACCTTGCCGGATCTATGGCGACCTTCCCGGAAATGTGGCGACCTTGCCGGATTTGACGCGACCTTGCCGGAAATATGGCGACCTTGCCGGATTTATGGCGTCCTAGCCGGATTTATGGCGACCGTGCCGGAAATACGGCGACCTTGCCGGAGTTATGGCGACTTTGCAGATTTATGGCAAACTTGCCGGATTTATGGCGACTTTGCCGGAACTATGGCGACATCGACGGAATTATGGCGACCTTGCCCGATTTATGGCGACCTCGCCGGAAATATGGCGACCTCGCCGGATTTATGGCGAGCTTGCCGGAAATATGGAGACCTTGCCGGATTTATGGCGACCTTGTCGCATTTGTGGCGACCTTGCCGGATTTATGGTGACCTTGCCGGAAATATGGCGACCTTGGCGGAAATGGGGCGAACTTGCCGGATTTGTGGCGACCTTGCCGGATTTATGGCGACCTTGCCGGGAATGTGGCGACCTTGCCGGATTTGTGGCGACCTTGCCGGATTTATGGCGAACTTGCCCGAAATGTGGCGACCTTGCCGGATTTATGGCGACATTCCCGGATTAATGGCGACATTGCCGTAAATCTGCAAAGTCACCATAACCTTGCCGGATTTGTGGCGACCTTATAGGATTGATGGCGATCTCGCCGGGAACGTGGCGACCTTGCCGGATTTGTGGCGACTTTGACGGATTTATGGCGACCTCGCCGGAAATGTTGCGATCTTGCCGGATTTTGGCGACTTTGCCGGATATAAGGCGACCTTTCCGGAAATGTGGCGACGTTGCCGGTTTTGTGGCGACCTTGCCGGATTTGTGGCGAACTTGCCGGATTTATGGCGATCTTGCCGGAAATGTGGCGACCTTGCCGGATTTATGGCGACCTTATCGGATTTGTGGCGAATTTGCCGGATTTATGGCGACATTGCCGGAAATGTGGCGACTTTGCCGCATTTGTGGCGACCTTGCTGGATTTGTGGCGACCTTGCCTGATTTATGGCGACCTTGCCGGAAATGTGGCGACCTTGCCGGATTTGCGGCGACCTTGCCGGATGTATGGCGACCTTGCCGGGAATGTGGCGACCTTGCCGGATTTATGGCGAAATTCTCGGATTTATGCCGACCTTGCCGGAAATGTGGCGACCTTGCCGGATTTGTGGCGACCTTGCCCGATTAATGGCGACCTTGCCTGAAATGTGGCGACCTTGACGGTTTTGTGGCGACCTTGACGGATTTATGGCGACCTTGCCGGGGATGTGGCGACGATACCGGATTTGTGTTGACCTTGCCTGATTTATGGCGACATTGCCGGAATTGTGGCGACGTTGCCGGAATTGTGGCGACCTTGCCGGATTTATGGCGATTTTGTGGGATTTGTGGCGACCTTGCCGGATTTATGACGACCTTGCCGGAAATGTGGCGACCTTGCCGGATTCATGGCGACCTTGCCGGAAATGTGGCGTCCTTGCCGGATTTATGGCGACCGTGGCGGAAATACGACGACCTTGCCGGAGTTATGGCGACTTTCCAGATTTATGGCAAACTTGCCGGATTTATGGCGACTTTGCCGGAACTATGGCGACATCGCCGGAATTATGGCGACCTTGCCCGATATATGGCGACCTCGCCGGAAATATGGCGACCTCGCCGGATTTATGGCGACCTTGCCGGAAATATGGAGACCTTGCCGGATTTATGGCGACCTTGTCGCATTTGTGGCGACCTTGCCGGATTTATGGTGACCTTGCCGGAAATATGGCGACATTGCCGGATTTATGGCGACCTTGACGGAAATGTGGCGAACTTGCCGGATTTGTGGCGACCGTCCCGGATTTATGGCGACCTTGCCGGGAATGTGGCGACCTTGCCGGCTTTATGGCGACATTCCCGGATTAATGGCGACCTTGCCGGAAATGTGGCGACCTTGCCGGCATTGTGGCCACCTTGCCGCATTTGTGGCGACCCTGCTGGATCTGTGGCGACCTTGCCGGATTTATGGCGACCTTGCCGGAAATGTGGCGACCTTGCCGGATTTGTGGCGACCTTGCCGGATTTATGGCGATCTTGCCCGGAATGTGGCGACCTTGCTGGATTTATGGCGACATTCCCGGATTTATTGCGACCTTGCCGCATTTGTGTCGACCTTGCCGGATTTATGGTGACCTTGCCGGAAATATGGCGACATTGCCGGAAATGTGGCGACCCTGCCAGATTTGTGGCGACCTTGCCGGATTCATGGCGACCTTGCCGGAAATGTGGCGACCTTGCCGGATTTGTGGGGACGATGCCGGATTTCTGGCGACCTTGCCGAAATGTTGCGACCTTGCCGGATTTGTGGCGACCTTGCCGGATCTATGGCGACCTTCCCGGAAATGTGGCGACATTGCCGGATTTGACGCGACCTTGCCGGAAATATGGCGACCTTGCCGGATTTACGGCGTCCTAGCCGGATTTATGACGACCGTGCCGGAAATACGGCGACCTTGCCGGAGTTATGGCGACTTTGCAGATTTATGGCAAACTTGCCGGATTTATGGCGACTTTGCCGGACCTATTGGGACATCCCCGGAATTTTGGCGACCTTGCCCGATTTATGGCGACCTCGCCGGAAATATGGCGACCTCGCCAGATTTATGGCGACCTTGCCGGAAATATGGAGACCTTGCCGGATTTATGGCGACCTTGCCGGAAATATGGAGACCTTGCCGGATTTATGGCGACTTTGTCGCATTTGTGGCGACCTTGCCGGATTTATGGTGACCTTGCCGGAAATATGGCGACATTGCCGGATTTATGGCGACCTTGGCGGAAATGGGGCGAACTTGCCGGATTTGTGGCGACCTTGCCGGATTTATGGCGACCTTGCCGGGAATGTGGCGACCTTGCCGGCTTTATGGCGACATTCCCGCATTAATGGCGACCTTGCCGGAAATGTGGCGACCTTGCCGGAATTGTGGCGACCCTGCCGCATTGGTGGCGACCCTGCTGGATCTGTGGCGACCTTGCCGGATTTATGGCGACCTTGCCGGAAATGTGGCGAGCTTGCCGGATTTGTGGCGACCTTGCCGGATTTATGGCGATCTTGCCCGCAATGTGGCGACCTTGCCGGATTTACGGCGACATTCCCGGATTAATGGCGACCTTGCCGGAAATGTGGCGACATTGCCGGATTTGTGGCGACCTTGCCGGATATATGGCGACCTTGCTTGAAATGTGGCGACCTTGACGGATTTGTGGGGACCTTGCCGGATTCATGGCGACCTTTCCGGGGATGTGGCGACCTTGCCGGATTTATGGCTTCCTAGCCGGATTTATGCCGACCGTGCCGGAAATACGGCGACCTTGCCGGAGTTATGGTGACTTTGCAGATTTATGGCTACCTTGCCGGATTTATGGCGACTTTGCCGGATATATGGCGACCTTGCCGGATTTATGGCGACTTTGCCGGATACATGGCGACCTCGCCGGAATTATGCCGACCTTGCCGGATTTATGGCGACCTGACCGGAAATATGGCGACCTTGCCGGAAATATGGCGACCTTGCCGGATTTATTGCGACCTTGACGCATTTGTGTCGGCCTTGCCGGATTTATGGTGACCTTGCCGGAAATATGGCGACATTGCCGGAAATGTGGCGACCCTGCCGGATTTGTGGCGACCTTGCCGGATTCATGGCGACCTTGCCGGAAATGTGGCGACCTTGCCGGATTTGTGGCGACGATGCCGGATTTCTGGCGACCTTGCCGAAATGCTGCGACCTTGCCGGATTTGTGGCGACCTTGCCGGATCTATGGCGACCTTCCCGGAAATGTGGCGACCTTGCCGGATTTGACGCGACCTTGCCGGAAATATGGCGACCTTGCCGGATTTATGGCGTCCTAGCCGGATTTATGGCGACCGTGCCCGAAATACGGCGACCTTGCCGGAGTTAGGGCGACTTTGCAGATTTATGGCAAACTTGCCGGATTTATGGCGACTTTGCCGGAACTATGGCGACATCGACGGAATTATGGCGACCTTGCCCGATTTATGGCGACCTCGCCGGAAATATGGCGACCTCGCCGGATTTATGGCGACCTTGCCGGAAATATGGAGACCGTGCCGGATTTATGGCGACCTTGTCGCATTTGTGGCGACCTTGCCGGATTTATGGTGACCTTGCCGGAAATATGGCGACTTTGGCGGAAATGGGGCGAACTTGCCGGATTTGTGGCGACCTTGCCGGATTTATGGCGACCTTGCCGGGAATGTGGCGACCTTGCCGGATTTGTGGCGACCTTGCCGGATTTATGGCGAACTTGCCCGAAATGTGGCGACCTTGCCGGATTTATGGCGACATTCCCGGATTAATGGCGACATTGCCGTAAATGTGGCGACCTTGCCGGATTTGTGGCGACCTTGCCGGAATGTTGCGACCTTGCCGGATTTGTGGCGACCTTGCCGGATGTATGGCGACCTTGCCGGAAATGTGGCGACCTTGGCGGATTTAACGCGACCTTGCCGGAAATATGGCGACCTTGCCGGATTTATGGCGTCCTAGTCGGATTTATGGCGACCGTGCCGGAAATACGGCGACCTTGCCGGCGTTATGGCGACTTTGCAGATTTATGGCAAACTTGCCGGATTTATCGCCACTTTGCCGGAACTATGGTGACCGCCGGAATTATGGCGACCTTGCCCGATTAATGGCGACCACGCCGGAAATATGGCGACCTCGTCGGATTTATGGCGACCTTGCCGGGAATATGGCGACCTTGCCGGATTTATGGCGACCTTGCCGCATTTGTGGCGACCTTGAAGGATTTATGGAGACCTTGCCGGAAATATGGCGACATTGCCGGAAATGTGGCGACCTTGCCGGATTCGTGGCGACCTTGCCGGATTTATGGCGACCTTGCCGGGAATGTGGCGACCTTGCCGGATTTGTGGCGACCTTGCCGGATTTATGACGAACTTGCCCGAAATGTGGCGACCTTGCCGGATTTATGGCGACATTCCCGGATTAATGGCGACATTGCCGTAAATGTGGCGACCTTGCCGGATTTGTGTCGACCTTGCCGGAATGTTGCGACCTTGCCGGATTTGTGGCGACCTTGCCGGATGTATGGCGACCTTGACGGAAATGTGGCGACCTTGCCGGATTTAACGCGACCTTGCCGGAAATATGGCGACCTTGCCGGATTTATGGCGTCCTAGTCGGATTTATGGTGACCGTGCCGGAAATACGGCGACCTTGCCGGCGTTATGGCGACTTTGCAGATTTATGGCAAACTTGCCGGATTTATCGCGACTTTGCCGGAACTATGGTGACCGCCGGAATTATGGCGACCTTGCCCGATTAATGGCGACCACGCCGGAAATATGGCGACCTCGTCGGATTTATGGCGACCTTGCCGGGAATATGGCGACCTTGCCGGATTTATGGCGACCTTGCCGCATTTGTGGCGACCTTGAAGGATTTATGGAGACCTTGCCGGAAATATGGAGACATTGCCGGAAATGTGGCGACCTTGCCGGATTCGTGGCGACCTTGCCGGATTTATGGCGACCATATAACCATATAACCATATAACCATAACAGCACGGAAACAGGCCATCTCGGCCCTTCAAGTCCGTGCCGAACATTTAAATTGTTTTATTTTTTTTTTAAATTAAAAATAAAATACTTCCCCCTAGTCCCATCTACCTGCACTCAGACCATAACCCTCCATTCCTTTCCCGTCCATATACCCATCCAATCTATTTTTAAAGGATAACATCGAACCTGCCTCCACCACTTCCACTGGAAGCTCATTCCACACAGCTACCACTCTCTGAGTAAAGAAGTTCCCCCTAATGTTCCCCCTAAACTTCTGTCCCTTAATTCTCAAGTCATGTCCCCTTGTTTGAATCTTCCCTACTCTCAATGGGAAAAGCTTATCCACGTCCACTCTGTCTAACCCGCTCATAATTTTAAAGACCTCTATCAAGTCCCCTCTTAACCTTCTGCGCTCCAAAGAATAAAGACCTAACTTGTTCAACCTTTCTCTGTAACTTAGTTGCTGAAACCCAGGCAACATTCTAGTAAATCTCCTCTGTACTCTCTCTATTTTGTTGACATCCTTCCTATAATTAGGCGACCAAAATTGTACTCCATACTCCAGAATTGGCCTCACCAATGCCTTGTACAATTTTAACATTACATCCCAACTTCTATATTCAATGCTCTGATTTATAAAGGCCAGCAAACCAAAAGCTTTCTTTACCACCCTATCTACATGAGATTCCACCTTCAGGGAACTATGCACAGTTATTCCTAGATCCCTCTGTTCAACTGCATTCCTCAATTCGCTACCATTTACCGTGTACGTCCTATTTTGATTTGTCCTGCCGAGATGTAGCACCTCACATTTGTCAGCATTAAACTCCATCTGCCATCTTTCAGCCCACTCTTCCAAATGGCCTAAATCTCTCTGTAGACTTTGAAAATCTACTTCATTATCCACAACACCACCTATCTTAGTATCATCTGCATACTTACTAATCCAATTTTCCACACCTTCATCCAGATCATTGATGTACATGACAAACAACAGTGGACCCAACACAGACCCCTGAGGCACCCCACTAGTCACCGGCCTCCAACCTGACAAACAGCCATCCACCATTACTCTCTGGCATCTCCCATTCAGCCACTGTTGAATCCATCTTGCTACTCCACCATTAATACCCAACAATTGAATCTTCTTAACCAACCTTCCATGAGGAACCTTGTCAAAGGCCTTACTGAAGTCCATATAGACAACATCCACTGCTTTACCCTCATCAATTTCCCTAGTAACCTCTTCGAAAAATTCAAGAAGATTAGTCAAGCATGACCTTCCAGGCACAAATTCATGTTGACTGTTCCTAATCAGACCCTGCTTATCCAGATGCTTATATATATTATCTTTAAGTATCCTTTCCATTAATTTGCCCACCACTGACGTCAAACTAACAGGTGTATAATTGCTAGATTTACTCTTCGAATCCTTTTTAAACAACGGAACAACATGCGCAGTACGCCAATCCTCCGGCACTATTCCCGTTTCTAATGACATTTGAAATATTTCTGTCATAGCCCCTGCTATTTCTACACTAACTTCCCTCAATGTCCTAGGGAATATCCTGTCAGGACCTGGAGACTTATCCGTTTTCATATTTTTCAAAAGTGTCCGCACCTCCTCTTCTTTGAATCTCACAGTTTCCATTGCTACTCTGCTCGTTTCCCTTACCTCACATAATTCCATATCCTTCTCCTTCGTGAATACCGAAGAAAAGAAATTGTTCAATATCTCCCCCATCTCTTTTGGCTCTGCAGATAGCTGTCCACTCTGACTCTCTAATGGACCGATTTTATTCCTTGTTATCCTTTTGCTATTAATATAGCTGTAGAAACCCTTTGGATTTACTTTCACCTTACCTGCCAAAGCAACCTCATATCTTCTTTTAGCTTTTCTAATTTCTTTCTTAATATTCTTTTTACATTCTTTATACTCCTCAAGCACCTCATTTACTCCATGCTGCCTATAATTATTGTAGATCTCTCTCTTTTTCCGAACAAGTGTCCAATTTCCCTTGAAAACCATGGCTCTTTCCATTTTTTACTATTTCCTTTCAACCGAACAGGGACATAAAGATTCTGTACTCTTAAAATTTCACCCTTAAATGTCCTCCATTTTTCTTCTACATCCTTCCCATAAAACAACATGTCCCAATTCACTCCTTTTAAATCCTTTCGCATCTCCTCAAAGTTAGCCTTTCTCCAAACAAAAATCTCAACCCTAGGTCCAGTTCTGACCCTCTCCATAATTATATTGAAACTAATGGTATTGTGATCACTGGACCCGAAGTGCTCCCCGACGCATACCTCCGCCACTTGCCCTGTCTCATTTCCTAACAGGAGGTCCAGCACTGCCCCTTCTCTAGTAGGTACCTCTATGTATTGCTGCAAAAAACTATCTTGCACACAATTTACAAACTCCAAACCATCCAGCCCTTTTACAGAATGTGTTTCCCAGTCTATGTGTGGAAAATTGAAATCTCCCACAATCACTACCTTGTGCTTACTACTAATATCTGCTATCTCCTTACATATTTGCTCTTCCAATTCTCGCTCCCCATTTGGCGGTCTATAATACACCCCTATAAGTGTTGCTACACCTTTCCCATTTCTCAGTTCCACCCAAATAGCCTCCCTAGACGAGCATAGAAACATGGAAACATAGAAACATAGAAATTAGGTGCAAGAGTAGGCCATTCGGCCCTTCGAGCCTGCACCGCCATTCAATATGATCATGGCTGATCATCCAACTCAGTATCCCGTACCTGCCTTCTCTCCATACCCTCTGATCCCTTTAGCCACAAGGGCCACATCTAGCTCCCTCTTAAATATAGCCAATGAACTGGCCTCGACTACCCTCTGTGGCAGAGAGTTCCAGAGATTCACCACTCTCTGTGTGAAAAAAGTTCTTCTCATCTCGGTTTTAAAGGATTTCCCCCTTATCCTTAAGCTGTGACCCCTTGTCCTGGACTTCCCCAACATCGGGAGCAATCTTCCTGCATCTAGCCTGTCCAACCCCTTAAGAATTTTGTAAGTTTCTATAAGATCCCCTCTCAATCTCCTAAATTCTAGAGAGTATAAACCAAGTCTATCCAGTCTTTCTTCATAAGACAGTCCTGACATCCCAGGAATCAGTCTGGTGAACCTTGTCTGCACTCCCTCTATGGCAATAATGTCCTTCCTCAGATTTGGAGACCAAAACTGCACGCAATACTCCAGGTGTGGTCTCACCAAGACCCTGTACAACTGCAGTAGAACCTCCCTGCTCCTATACTCAAATCATTTTGCTATGAAAGCTAACATACCATTCGCTTTCTTCACTGCCTGCTGCACCTGCATGCCTACTTTCAATGACTGCATCTCACCTTTTCCTAGTCGGCCACCATTTAGAAAATAGTCTGCTTTGCTGTTTTTGCCACCAAAATGGATAACTTCACATTTATCCACATTATACTGCATCTGCCAAACATTTGCCCACTCACCCAGCCTATCCAAGTCACCTTGCAGTCTCCTAGCATCCTCCTCACAGCTAACACTGCCCCCCAGCTTAGTGTCATCCGCAAACTTGGAGATATTGCCTTCAATTCCCTCATCCAGGTCATTAATATTTATTGTAAATAGCTGGGGTCCCAGCACTGAGCCTTGCGGTACCCCACTAGTCACTGCCTGCCATTGTGAAAAGGACCCGTTTACTCCTACTCTTTGCTTCCTGTTTGCCAGCCAGTTCTCTATCCACATCAATACTGAACCCCCAATGCCATGTGCTTTAAGTTTGTATACTAATCTCTTATGTGGGACCTTGTCGAAAGCCTTCTGGAAGTCCAGATACACCACATCCACTGGTTCTCCCCTATCCACGCTACTAGTTACATCCTCGAAAATTTCTATCAGATTCGTCAGACATGATTTACCTTTCGTAAATCCATGCTGACTTTGTCCAATGATTTCACCACTTTCCAAATGTGCTGCTATCCCATCTTTAATAACTGACTCTAGCAGTTTCCCCACTACCGATGTTAGACTAACTGGTCTGTAATTCCCCGTTTTCTCTCTCCCTCCCTTCTTAAAAAGTGGGGTTACGTTTGCTACCCGCCAATCCTCAGGAACTACTCCAGAATCTAAAGAATTTTGAAAGATTATTACTAATGCATCCACTATTTCTGGAGCTACTTCCTTAAGTACTCTGGGATGCAGCCTATCTGGCCCTTGGGGAGTTATCGGCCTTTAATCCATTCAATTTACCCAAAACCACTTCCCGACTAACCTGGATTTCACTCAATTCCTCCAACTCCTTTGACCCGCGGTCCCCTGCTATTTCCGGCAGATTATTTATGTCTTCATTAGTGAAGACGGAACCAAAGTAGTTATTCAATTGGTCCGCCATATCCTTGTTCCCCATGATCAACTCACCTGTTTCTGACTGCAAGGGACCTACATTTGTTTTAACTAATCTCTTTCTTTTTACATATTTATAAAAACGTTTGCAGTCAGTTTTTATGTTCCCTGCCAGTTTTCTTTCATAATCTATATTTCCTTTCCTAATTAAGCCCTTTGTCCTCCTCTGCTGGTCTCTGAATTTCTCCCAGTCCTCTGGTATGCTGCTTTTTCTGGCTAATTTGTACGCATCATCTTTCGCTTTGATACCATCCCTGATTTCCCTTGTTATCCACGGATGCACTACATTCCCTGATTTATTCTTTTGCCAAACTGGGATGAAAATTTTTTGTAGTTCATCCATGCAGTCTTTAAATGTCTTCCATTGCATGTCCACCGTCAACCCTTTTAGAATTAATTGCCAGTCAATCATGGCCAATTCATGTCTGATACCCTCAAAGTTACCTTTCTTTAAGTTCAGAACCATTGTTTCTGAATTAACAATGTCACTCTCCATCCTAATGAAGAACTCAACCATATTATGGTCACTCTTGCCCAAGGGGGCACGTACAACAAGACTGCTAACTAACCCTTCCTCATTACTCAATACCCAGTCTAAAATAGCCTGCTCTCTCGTTGGTTCCTCTACATGTTGATTTAGATAACTATCCCGCATACATTCCAAGAAATCCTCTTCCTCAGCACCCCTGCCAATTTGATTCACCCAATCTATATGTAGATTGAAGTCACCCATTATAACTGTTTTGCCTTTGTCGCACGCATTTCTAATTTCCTGTTTGATACCATCTCCAACTTCACTACTACTGTTAGGTGGCCTGTACACAACACCCACCAGCGTTTTCTGCCCCTTAGTGTTTCGCAGCTCTACCCATACCGATTCCACATCCTCGAACCAAATGTCCTTCCTTTCCATTGCGTTAATCTCCTCTCTAATCATCAATGCTACCCCACCTCCTTTTCCTTTCTCTCTATCCCTCCTGAATATTGAATATCCCTGGATGTTCAGCTCCCAGCCTTGGTCACCCTGGAGCCATGTCTCCGTGATCCCAACTATATCATAGTCATTAATAGCTATCTGCACATTCAACTCATCCACCTTATTACGAATGCTCCTTGCATTGAGACACAAAGCATTCAGGCTTGTTTTTACAACACTCTTACCCCTTATACAATTATGTTGAAAAGTGGCCCTTTTTGATTTTTGCCCTGGTTTTGTCTGTCTTCCACTTTTACTTTTCACCTTGCTACCTATTGCTTCTACCCTCATTTTACACTCCTCTGTCTCTACGCTCACACATTTAAGAAACCCTTTCCCTTTAACTCCATCCTCCACTATCCCATTCGACACCCCATCCCCCTTATTCAGTTTAAAACCACCCGTGTAGCAGTGGCAAACCTGCCTGCCAGAATGCTGGTCCCACACCTGTTAAGATGCAATCCGTCCCTTTTGTACAGTTCCCCCTTACCCCAAAACAGATCCCAGTGATCTAAGAATCTAAATCCCTGCCCCGTGCACCAGTTCCTGAGCCACACGTTCAGGTCCCGTATCTCCCTGTTCCTGCTCTCGCCAGCACGAGGAACTGGAAGCAAACCGGAGATAACAACCCTGGAGGTCCTGCTTTTCAGCATTTTTCCGAGCTCTCTAAAGTCACGCTGCAGAATATTCATCCCCTTCTTTCCGACATCGTTTGTGCCGATATGCACTACCACTTCCGGATGTTCACCTTCGCCCTCGAGGATTTTCGGCACTCTGTCCGTGACATCCTGGATCCTGGCACCAGGAAGGCAGCACACCATCCTCGCATCCCGTCTGTTGCCACAGAAACCCCTGTCCGTACCTCTCACAATCGAGTCTCCCACTACAATGGCGTTGCCTGCCTTAGGCCTTTTTGGTTTTGACTCAACAGCCCTATTCGCATCGCAAGCCAGTCCGCCGCTCAGTGTAAACACGTCTTCTGTCCCTCTAATCTATCCTGCCAAAGCACTGCTGTAATATCTTCCTTGACAAGCAATGCAACACCCCCTCCACTTGCCCCTCCAATTCTATCACCCCTGAAGCAACGAAATCCTGGAATATTTATTTGCCAATCACAGCCCTCCTGCAACCATGTTTCACTGATCGCCACAACATCATACTTCCAGGTGTCAATCCAGGCTCTAAGCTCATCCACCTTTCTTACAATGCTCCTAGCATTAAAATATACACATTTAAGAAACCCACCACCACTTATTCTCTGTTTATTATCTTTTTCTTCTTTCTCCCCTACATTTTGGGTCCGAGTGCTTCCCTTCTCTGCCTCCTGCCTCCCACATTTTCCACTAGCTTTCTCTATTTGAGTCCCTCCCCCCAACCGTTCTAGTTTAAAGTCTCCCCAGTAGCCTTTGCAAATCTCCCCGCCAGGATATTGGTGCCCATCGGGTTCAAGTGCAACCCGTCCTTTCTGTACAGGTCACTCCCTCCTCAAAAGAAATCCCAATGATCCAGAAATTTGAATCCCTGCCCGCTGCACCAGTTCCTCAGCCACGCATTTATCCTCCACCTCACTCCATTCATACTCTCACCGTCACGTGGCACAGGTAGTAATCCTGAGATTGTTACCTTTGTAGACCTTCTCCTTAACTCTCCTCCCAACTCCCTAAATTCTCCTTTCAAGACCTCTTCTCTTTTTCTACCTATGTCATTGGTACCTATATGTACCACAACCTCAGGCTCCTCTCCCTCCGATTTCAGGATATCTTGGACGCGTTCAGACACATCCCTGACCCTGGCACCAGGGAGGCAAACTACCATCCGGGTCTCCTGACTGCGTCCACAGAATCGCCTATCCGACCCCCTAACCATAGAGTCCCCTATTACTATTGCCCTCCTCTTCTTTTCCCTACCCTTCTGAGCAATAGGGCTGGTCTCTGTGCCGGAGGCCCGGCCGCTGTTGCTACCCGCACGAAGGCTGACCCCCTCAACAGTACTCAAACAGGAGTACATATTTTCAAGGTGTACAGCCACTGGGGTACTCACTAGTCCATGCCTCTGCCCCTTGCCCTTCCTAACTGTGACCCACTTGTCTGCCTCCCGTGGTCTTGGAGTGGCCACCTCTCTATAACTCTTTTCTCTAACCTCCTCACGCTCCCTGATCAGACAGAGGTCACCGAGCTGCTGCTCCAGGTTCCTAACACGGTCCCTTAGGAACCCCATCTCTACGCACCTGACACAGATGTGAACGTCTGGAGGGGTATCAGACTCCATGACCTCCCACAGCTGACATCCAGAACAGTAAACTGCCCTGGCACTCATACTTCCCCCCTTAGCCTGGATACAATACAAACTGGTGGAGGAAATCAGCAGGGATCTGACTCCCAATCAGCTGCTTTCTCTTTGTCCTCTTCCACCAATCAGCTGCTTTCTCTTGGTCCTCTTCCACCAATCAGAGGCTTCCCTACTTATAGGAAACTTGAATGGAACGTTGCAGTTTTGGTCCCGCGCTGTTTAACTACTCACTACCCGGACGCTGCTCCACCTCCTGCAACGGTCCCTGGGCGTCTGGAAAGCAAAGTCCCGCGCTGTTTAACTACTCACTACCCGGACGCTGCTCCACCTCCTGCAACGGTCCATGGGCGTCTGGAAAGCAATGTCCCGCGCTGTTTAACTACTCACTACCCGGACGCTGCTCCACCTCCTGCGACCTTGCATGAAATGTGGCGACCTTGACGGATTTGTGGCGGCCTTGCCGGATTCATGGCGACCTTGCCGGGGATGTGGCGACCTTGCCGGATTTATGGCGTCCTAGCCGGATTTATGGCGACCGTGCCGGAACTACGGCGACCTTGCCGGAGTTATGGTGACTTTGAAGATTTATGGCGACCTTGCCGGATTTATGGCGACTTTGCCGGATATATGGCGACCTCGCCGGAATTATGGCGACCTTGGCGGATTTATGGCGACCTCGCCGGAAATATGGCGACCTCGCCGGATTTATGGCGACCTTGCCGGAAATATGGCGACGTTGCCGGATTTATTGCGACCTTGCCGCATTTGTGTCGACCTTGCCGGAATTATGGTGACCTTGCCGGAAATATGGCGACATTGCCGGAAATGTGGCGACCGTGCCGGATTTGTGGCGACCTTGCCGGATTTATGGCGATCTTGCCCGGAATGTGGCGTCCTTGCCGGATTTATGGCGACATTCCCGGATTAATGGCGACCTTGCCGGAAATGTGGCGACATTGCCGGATTTGTGGCGACCTTGCCGGATTCATGGCGACCTTGCCGGAAATGTGGCGACCTTGCCGGATTTGTGGCGACGATGCCGGATTTCTGGCGACCTTGCCGAAATGTTGCGACCTTGCCGGATTTGTGGCGACCTTGCCGGATCTATGGCGACCTTGCCGGATATGTGGCGACCTTGCCGGATTTGACACGACCTTGCCGGAAATATGGCGACCTTGCCGGATTTATGGCGTCCTAGCCGGATTTATGGCGACCGTGCCGGAAATACGGCGACCTTGCCGGAGTTATGGCGACTTTGCAAATTTATGGCAAACTTGCCGGATTTATGGCGACTTTGCCGGAACTATGGTGACATCGCCGGAATTAGGGCGACCTTGCCCGATTTATGGCGACCTCGCCGGAAATATGGCGACCTCGCCGGATTTATGGCGACCTTGCCGGAAATATGGTGACCTTGTGGATTTATAGCGACCTTGCCGCATTTGTGACGACCTTGCCGGATTTATGGTGACCTTGCCGGAAATATGGCGACATTGCCGGAAATGTGGCGACCTTGCCCGATTTGTGGCGAGCTTGCCGGATTTATGGCGACCTTGCCGGAAATGTAGCGACCTTGCCGGATTTGTGGCGACCTTGCCGGATTTATGGCGATCTTGCCCGAAATGTGGCGACCTTGCCGGATTTATGGCGACATTCCCGTATTAATGGCGACATTGCCGTAAATGTGGCGACCTTGCCGGATTTGTGGCGACCTTGCCGGAATGTTGCGACCTTGCCGGATTTGTGGCGACCTTGCCGGATGTATGGCGACCTTGCCGGAAATGTGGCGACCTTGCCGGATTTAACGCGACCTTGCCGGAAATATGGCGACCTTGCCGGATTTATGGCGTCCTAGTCGGATTTATGGCGACCGTGCCGGAAATACGGCGACCTTGCCGGCGTTTTGGCGACTTTGCAGATTTATGGCAAACTTGCCGGATTTGTGGCGACCTTGAAGGATTTATGGCGACCTTGCCTGAAATGTGGCGACATTGACGGATTTGTGGCGACCTTGCCGGATTCATGGCGACCTTGCCGGGGATGTGGCGTCCTTGCCGGATTTATGGCGTCCTAGCCGGAAATATGGCGACCTCGCCGGATTTATGGCGACCTTGCCGGAAATATGGCGACGTTGCCGGATTTATTGCGACCTTGCCGCATTTGTGTTGACCTTGCCGGATTTATGGAGACCTTGCTGGAAATATGTCGACCTTGCCGGATTTGTGGCGACCTTGCGGGATATATGGCGACCTTGTCGGAAAAATGGAGACCTTGCCGTATTTGTGGCGACTTTGCCTGATTTATGGCGACCTTGGCGGAATTATGGCGCCCTGGCCGGATTTGTGGCGACCTTGCCTGAAATATGGCGACCTTGCCGGATTTGTGGCTACCTTGCCGGTTTCATGGCGACCTTGACGGACATATGGTGACCTCGCCGGATTTATGGCGACCTTGCCGGATTTATGGCGACCTTGCCGGAAATATGGCGTCCTCGCCGGATTTGTTGCGACCTTGCCGGATTTGTGGCGACCTTGCCGGATTACCTTGCCGGATTTACGGCGACATTGCCGGAAATATGGCGACCTTATCGGATTTGTGGCGAACTTGCCGGAAATATGGCGACCTTCCCGGATTTATGGCGACCTTGCCGGATTTGTGGCGACTTTGCCGGAAATATGGCGACCTCACCGGATTTATGGCGACCTTGCCGGATATATGGCGACCTTGCCGGAAATATGGCGACCTCGCCGAATTTGTGGCGAACTTGCCGGAAATATGGCGACCTTGCCGGAAATATGGCGACCTCGCCGGAATTATAGCGACCTTGCCGGAAATATGGCGACCTCGCCGGATTTATGGCGACCTTGCCGGAAATATGGCGACCTTGCTGGACTTCTGTCGACCTTGCCGGATTTATGGCGATCTTGCCGGATTTATGGCGACCTTGCCGGAAATATGGCGACCACGCCGGATTTAATGCGACCTTGCCGGATAATTGGCTACCTTGCCGGAAATATGGCGACCTCGCCGGATTTGTGGCGACCTTGCCGGATTTATGGCGACCTCGCCGGATTTATGGCGTCCTTGCCGGAAATATGGCAACATCGCCGGATTTATGGCGACCTTGCCCGAAATATGGCGACCTCGCCGCATTTATGGCGACCTTGCCGGAAATATGGCGACCTTGCCGGAAATATGGCGACCTTGCCGGATTTGTGGCGACCTTGCCGGATTTATGCCGACCTTGCCGGATATATGGCGACTTCGCCGGATATATGGCGACCTTGCCAGAAATATGGCGACCTTGCCGGATTTGTGGCGACCTCGCCGGATTTATGGCGACCTTGACGGAAATAGGGCGACCTTGCCGAGTTTGTGGTGACCTTGCCGGATATATGGCGATCTTGCCGGAAATATGGCGGCCTTGACGGCTTTGTGGCGAACTTGCCGGATATATGGCGATCTTGCCGGAAATATGGCGACCTCGCCGAATTTGTGGCGAACTTGCCGGAAATATGGCGACCTTGCCGGAAATATAGCGACCTCGCCGGATTTATAACGACCTTGCCGGAAATATGGCGACCTCGCCGGGTTTATGGCGACCTTGCCGGAAATATGGCGACCTTGCTGGACTTCTGTCGATCTTGCCGGATTTATGGCGATCTTGCCGGATTTGTGGCGACCTTGCCGGAAATATGGCGACCACGCCGGATTTAATGCGACCTTGCCGGATAATTGGCGACCTTGCCGGAAATATGGCGACCTCGCCGGATTTGTGGCGACCTTGCCGGATTTATGGCGACGTTGCCGGAAATATGGCGACCTTGCCGGATTTGTGGCGACATTGCCGGATTTATGGCGACCTTGCCGGAAATATGGCGATCTTGCCAGATTTGTGGCGACCTTGCCGGATTTATGGCGATCATGTCGGAAACATGGCGACCTTGCCGGATTTGTGGCGATCTTGCCGGATGTATGGCGACCTTGCCGGAAATATGGTGACCTCTCCGGGTTTATGGCGACCTTGCCGGATATATGGCGACCTTGCAGGAAATATGGCGACCTCGCCGGATTTATGGCGTCCTTGCCGGAAATATGGCAACATCGCCGGATTTATGGCGACCTTGCCCGAAATATGGCGACCTCGCCGCATTTATGGCGACCTTGCCGGAAATATGGCGACCTTGCCGGAAATATGGCGACCTTGCCGGATTTGTGGCGACCTTGCCGGATTTATGCCGACCTTGCCGGATATATGGCGACTTCGCCGGATATATGGCGACCTTGCCAGAAATATGGCGACCTTGCCGGATTTGTGGCGACCTCGCCGGATTTATGGCGACCTTGCCGGAAATAGGGCGACCTTGCCGAATTTGTGGTGACCTTGCCGGATATATGGCGATCTTGCCGGAAATATGGCGACCTTGACGGCTTTGTGGCGAACTTGCCGGATATATGGCGATCTTGCCGGAAATATGGCGACGTTGCCGGATTTCTGACGACCTTGCCGGATTTATGGCGACCTTGCCGGATTTATGGCGATCTTTCCGGATTTTTGGCGACCTTGCCGGAAATATGGCGACCCCGCCGCATTTATGGCGACCTTGCCGGATTTATGGCGACCTTGCCGGAAATATGGCGTCATCGCCGGATTTGTGGCGACCTTGCCGGATTTATGGCGACCATGCCGGAATGTGGCGACCTCGCCGGATTTGTGGCGACCTTGCCGGAAATATGGCTCCTTCGCCGGATTTGTGGCGACCTTGCGGATTTCTGGCTACCTTGCCGGAAATATGGCGACCTTGCCGGATTTGTGGAGACCTTGCCGGATTTATGACGACCTTGCCGGAAATATGGCGACATTGCCGGATTTGTGAAGACGATGCCGGATTTATGGCGACCTTGCCGAAATGTTGCGACCTTGCCGGATTTGTGGCGACCTTGCCGGATTTATGTCGACCTTGCCGGAAATGTGCCAACCTTGCCGGATTTTTGGGACCTTGCTGGAATTATGGCGACCTTGCCGGTAATGTAGCGACCATGCCTGATTTGTGGCGACCTTGCCGGATTTATGGCGACCTTGTCGGATATATGGCGACCTTGCCGGATTTATGGCGACCTTGCCGGATTTGTGGCGAACTTGCAGGATTTATGTCGACTTTTCCGGAATTATGGCGACCTTGCCGGATTTATGGCGAACTTGCCGGAAATATGGCGAGCTCGCCGGAATTTTGGCGACCTTACCGGATTTATGGCGACCTTGCCGGTAATATGGCGACCTCGCTGGATTTGTGGTGACCTTGCCGGATATATGGCGATCTTGCCGGAAATATGGCGACGTTGCCGGATTTCTGACGACCTTGCCGGATTTATGGCGACCTTGCCGGATTTATGCCGACCTTGCCGGATATATGGCGACTTCGCGGGATATATGGCGACCTTGCCAGAAATATGGCGACCTTGCCGGATTTGTGGCGACCTCGCCGGATTTATGGCGACCTTGCCGGAAATAGGGCGACCTTGCCGAATTTGTGGTGACCTTGCCGGATATATGGCGATCTTGCCGGAAATATGGCGACCTTGACGGCTTTGTGGCGAACTTGCCGGATATATGGCGATCTTGCCGGAAATATGGCGACGTTGCCGGATTTCTGACGACCTTGCCGGATTTATGGCGACCTTGCCGGATTTATGGCGATCTTTCCGGATTTTTGGCGACCTTGCCGGAAATATGGCGACCCCGCCGCATTTATGGCGACCTTGCCGGATTTATGGCGACCTTGCCGGAAATATGGCGTCATCGCCGGATTTGTGGCGACCTTGCCGGATTTATGGCGACCATGCCGGAATGTGGCGACCTCGCCGGATTTGTGGCGACCTTGCCGGAAATATGGCTCCTTCGCCGGATTTGTGGCGACCTTGCGGATTTCTGGCTACCTTGCCGGAAATATGGCGACCTTGCCGGATTTGTGGAGACCTTGCCGGATTTATGACGACCTTGCCGGAAATATGGCGACATTGCCGGATTTGTGAAGACGATGCCGGATTTATGGCGACCTTGCCGAAATGTTGCGACCTTGCCGGATTTGTGGCGACCTTGCCGGATTTATGTCGACCTTGCCGGAAATGTGCCAACCTTGCCGGATTTTTGGGACCTTGCTGGAATTATGGCGACCTTGCCGGTAATGTAGCGACCATGCCTGATTTGTGGCGACCTTGCCGGATTTATGGCGACCTTGTCGGATATATGGCGACCTTGCCGGATTTATGGCGACCTTGCCGGATTTGTGGCGAACTTGCAGGATTTATGTCGTCTTTTCCGGAATTATGGCGACCTTGCCGGATTTATGGCGAACTTGCCGGAAATATGGCGAGCTCGCCGGAATTATGGCGACCTTGCCGGATTTGTGGCGACTTTACCGGAAATATGGCGACCTCGCCGAATTTGTGGCGAATTGCCTGAAATATGGCGACCTCGCCGGATATATGGCGACCTTGCCGGAAATATGGCGACCTCGCCGGAATTATGGCGACCTTGCCGGATTTATGGCGACCTTGCCGGAAATATGGCGACCTTGCCGGATTTATGGCGACCTTGCCGGATTTGTGGCGACTTTACCGGAAATATGGCGACCTCGCCGAATTTGTGGCGAATTGCCGGAAATATGGCGACCTCGCCGGATATATGGCGACCTTGCCGGAAATATGGCGACCTCGCTGGAATTATGGCGACCTTCCCGGATTTATGGCGACCTTGCCGGAAATATGGCGACCTCGCTGGAATTATGGCGACCTTCCCGGATTTATGGCGACCTTGCCGGAAGTATGGCGACTTTGCCTGATTTATGGCGACCTTGCCGGAATTATGGCGCCCTGGCCGGATTTGTGGCGACCTTGCCTGAAATATGGCGACCTTGCCGGATTTGTGGCTACCTTGCCGGATTGATGGCGACTTTGACGGACATATGGCCACCTCGCCGGATTTATGGCGAACTTGCCGGATTTATGGCGACCATGCCGGAAATATGGCGTCCTCGCCGGATTTGTTGCGACCTTGCCGGATTTACGGCGACCTTGCCGGAAATATGGCGAAATTGCCGGATTTATGGCGACTTTGCCGGAAATATGGCGACCTCCCCGGATTTATGGCGACCTTGCAGGATATATGGCGACCTTGCCGGAAATATGGCGACCTCGCCGAATTTGTGGCGAACTTGCCGGAAATATGTCGACCTTGCCGGAAATATGGCGACCTCGCCGGATTTATGGCGACCATGCCGGAAATACGGCGACCTCACCGGATTTATGGCGACCTTGCCGGAAATATGGCGACCTTGCTGGACTTCTGTCGACGTTGCCGCATTTATGGCGACCTTGCCGGATTTGTGGCGACCGTGCGGGAAATATGGCGACCTCGCCGGATTTAATGCGACCTTCCCGGATAATTGGCTAACTTGCCGGAAATATGGCGACCTGGCCGGATATATGGCCACCTTGCCGGAAATATGGCGACCTCGCCAGATTTATGGCGACCTTGCCGGAAATATGCCGACCTTGCCGGAAATATGGCGACCTTGCCGGATTCATGTCGACCTTGCCGGAAATGTGGCAACCTTGCCGGATTTCTGTGACCTTGCTGGAATTATGGCGACCTTGCCGGTAATGTAGCGACCATGCCTGATTTGTGGCGACCTTGCCGGATTTATGGCGACCTTGCCGGGAATGTGGCGACCTTGCCGGATTTGTGGCGACCTTGCCGGATCTATGGCGACCTTGCCGGAAATGTGGCGACCTTGCCGGATTTGACGCGACCTTGCCGAATATATGGCTACCTTGATGGAAATGTGGCGACCTTGCCGGCTTTGAGGCAACCTTGCCAGATTCATGGCGACCTTGCCGGAAATATGGCGACCTTGCCGGAATTATGGCGACTTTGCCGGATTTATGGCGACCTTGCCGGAATTATGGCGCCCTGGCCGGATTTGTGGCGACCTTGCCGGAAATATGGCGACCTTGCCGGATTTGTGGCTACCTTGCCGGATTTATGGCGTCCTTGACGGACATATGGCCACCTCGCCGGATTTATGGCGACCTTGCCGGATTTATGGCGACCTTGCCGGAAATATGGCGTCCTCGCCGGATTTGTTGCGACCTTGCCGGATTTACGGCGACCTTGCAGGAAATCTGGCGACCTTGCCGGATTTATGGCGACTTTGCTGGAAATATGGCGACCTCGCCGGATTTATGGCGACCTTGCAGGATATATGGCGACCTTGCCGGAAATATGGCGACATCGCCGAATTTGTGGCGAACTTGCCGGGAATATGGCGACCTTGCCGGAAATATGGCGACCTCGCCGTATTTATGGCGACCATGCCGGAAATATGGCGACCTCACCGGATTTATGGCGACCTTGCCGGAGATATGGCAACGTTGCTGGACTTCTGTCGACGTTGCCGCATTTATGGCGACCTTGCCATATTTGTGGCGACCGTGCCGGAAATATGGCTACCTCGCCGGATTTATTGCGACCTTGTCGAATAATTGGCGAACTTGCCGGAAATATGGCGACCTCGCCGGATATATGGCGACCTCGCCGGAAATATGGCCACCTTGACGGCTTTGTGGCGAACTTGCCGGATATATGGCGATCTTGCCGGAAATATGGCGACGTTGCCGGATTTCTGAAGACCTTGCCGGATTTATGGCGACCTTGCCGGATTTATTGCGACCTTGCCGGATTTGTGGCGACATTGCCGGAAATATGGCGACCCCGCCGCATTTATGGCGACCTTGCCGGATTTATGGCGACCTTGCCGGAAATATGGCGTCAACGCCGGATTTGTGGAGACCTTGCCGGATTTATGGCGGCCATGCCGGCATATGGCGACCTCGCCGGATTTGTGGCGACCTTGCCGGAAATATGGCTCCTTCGCCGGATTTGTGGCGACCTTGCGGATTTCTGGCTACCTTGCCGGAAATATGGCGACGTTGCCGGATTTGTGGAGACCTTGCCGGATTTATGACGACCTTGCCGGAAATATGGCGACATTGCCGGATTTGTGACGACGATGCCGGATTTATGGCGACCTTGCCGAAATGTTGCGACCTTGCCGGATTTGTGGCGACCTTGCCGGATTTATGTCGTCCTTGCCGGAAATGTGGCAACCTTGCTGGATTTTTGGGACCTTGCTGGAATTATGGCGACCTTGCCGGTAATGTAGCGACCATGCCTGATTTGTGGCGACCTTGCCGGATTTATGGCGACTTTTCCGGAATTATGGCGACCTTGCCGGATTTATGGCGAACTTGCCGGAAATATGGCGACCTCGCCGGAGTTATGGCGACCTTACCGGATTTATGGCGACCTTGCCGGAAATATGGCGACCTCGCTGGATTTATGGGGACCTTGCAGGAAGTATGGCGACTTTGCCTGATTTATGGCGACCTTGTCGGAATTATGGCGCCCTGGCCGGATTTGTGGCGACCTTGCCGGAAATATGGCGACCTTGTCGGAATTATGGCGCCCTGGCCGGATTTGTGGCGACCTTGCCGGAAATATGGCGACCTTGCCGGATTTATGGCGACCTTGCCGGATTTGTGGCGACTTTACCGGAAATATGGCGGCCTTGCCGGATATATGACGACCTTGCCGGAAATATGGCGACCTCGCCGAATTTGTGGCGAATTGCCGGAAATATGGCGACTTTGCCGGAAATATGGCGACCTCGCCGGATTTATGGCGACCTTGCCGGAAATATGGCGACCTCGCCGGATTTATGGCGACCTTGCCGGAAATATGGCGACCTTGCTGGACTTCTGTCGACCTTGCCGGATTTATGGCGACCTTGCCGGATTTGTGGCGACCTTGCCGGAAATATGGCGACCTTGCCGGAAATATGGCGACCTCGCCGAAATTATGGCGACCTTGCCGGATTTATGGCGACCTTGCCGGAAATATGGCGACCTCGCCGGATATATGGCGACCTTGCCGGAAATATGGCGACCTCGCCGGATATATGGCGACCTTGCCGGAAATATGGCGACCTCGCCGGAATTATGGCGACCTTGCCGGATTTATGGCGACCTTGCCGGAAATATGGCGACCTCGCTGGATTTATGGCGACCTTGCCGGAAGTATGGCGACTTTGCCTGATTTATGGCGACCTTGCCGGAATTATGGCGCCCTGGCCGGATTTGTGGCGACCTTGCCGGAAATATGGCGACCTTGCCGGATTTGTGGCTACCTTGCCGGATTTATGGCGACCTTGACGGACATATGGCCACCTCGCCGGATTTATGGCGACCTTGCCGGATTTATGGCGACCTTGCCGGAAATATGGCGTCCTAGCCGGATTTGTTGCGACCTTGCCGGATTTACGGCGACCTTGACGGAAATATGGCGACCTTGCCGGATTTATGGCGACTTTGCCGGAAATATGGCGACCTCGCCGGATTTATGGCGACCTTGTAGGATATATGGCGACCTTGCCGGAAATATGGCGACCTCGCCGAATTTGTGGCGAACTTCCCGGAAATATGGCGACCTTACCGGAAATATGGCGACCTCGCCGGATTTATGGCGACCATGCCGGAAATATGGCGACCTCACCGGATTTATGGCCACCTTGCCGGAAATATGGCGACCTTGCTGGACTTCTGTCGACGTTGCCGCATTTATGGCGACCTTGCCGGATTTGTGGCGACCGTGCCGGAAATATGACGACCTCGCCGGATTTAATGCGACCTTGCCGGATAATTGGCGAACTTGCCGGAAATATGGCGACCTCGTCGGATATATGGCCACCTTGCCGGAAATATGGCGACCTCGCCAGATTTATGGCGACCTCGCCGGATTTATGGCGACCTTGCCGGAAATATGCCGACATTGCCGGAAATATGGCGACCTTGCCGGATTTATGTCGACCATGCCGGAAATGTGGCAACCTTGCCGGATTTCTGGGACCTTGCTGGAATTATGGCGACCTTGCCGGTAATGTAGCGACCATGCCTGATTTGTGGCGACCTTGCCGGATTTATGGCGACCTTGCCGGAAATGTGGCCACCTTGCCGGATTTGTGGCGACCTTGCCGGATCTATGGCGACCTTGCCGGAAATGTGGCGACCTTGCCGGATTTGACGCGACCTTGCCGAATATATGTAGATTGATGATGCATGTGAATCAATCACACTTAGTTGGCATCGCTAACTCCGCCCCATTATAACAATTATACTACCGCCCATTCCCAGCACCGTTAGTTGAAGCAGCCAGGATGAACTGACAACACCTAGACCTGTAATGCTGCTAAGTTAATGTGCTGAATAAAGATGTGTGTAAATCTTATATGCTTTGAAGTGATTTACATGGCGTCAGATGTGGTCATACCCACTCCTCTTGTATAACAGTTTTTATTTTCTATTTTGTGAGTATTGCTTTACTTCACGATGGCTTCTTCTTGTCGGAAGCCTGAGCCTCTTGTCTTTGATGCCGATATCAGCGAACGCTGGGCCACGTTTGAAATTGATTACCAGCACTACATCAACATTGTACACCGAAATGAACCAGATGCTGTTAAGGCTTCTCTTCTGCTCAACCTTGCGGGACCTGGTGCCCTTCGTCGATCCAGAACATTCCGCTATGCTCCTGCTATCCTTGATGCCCAGGGCCAGGTAACTACACCGGCGGAGTCTCCCGCCGACCCCAATGTTTTACTGCGTAAATTGGCTCAGATCTGTGACCTGCCCTCAAATCACATTTTGGACAGGGCAAGGTTTTTCTCTCGTCGTCAACTTCCCGGGGAACCAGCGGATGCATATATTTCCTCTTTAATGTATCTAGCACAACGTTGTCGATTTCAGGAAATGCCTGCGGATCAGTTGACTGATCAGTTAACGAGGGATATTTTAGTGAATGGTATCACCGATCAAAAGCTCAGATCAGAGCTATTGAGACTGCCACAGTTGTCGCTAAACGACGCAGCGCATGCGTGTAGAACGGCTGAACTTGTTGATCCTATAGACATTCCACATGAAAGCAATACCATCAATCTGACGGGCCTCACTAGGCAGCGGACATACAGAGATAACAGCCGATCTAAGATCCAAGATAGCCAGGCAGCTCTCAGCGTTCCTTCACAGAAATGTCCTAACTGCGGCTATATACACAGCAGGCAATCCACCTGCCCCGCCCTCGGGAAGGCTTGTAATTACTGCAAAAAGCTAAATCTCTTTGCCTCAGCCTGTCGGGCTGCTATTAGGGCCCGAGGAAGGAATGTGCCCAGTCCTAGGTCTAATCTCAATGTTTTGCAACGAGACAGTAACACATTGACTCCCCATTTCCAGCTCGACGCCGCCCCCGAATGTACTTAGTTTGACTCGCAAGAGGATCCTACTGTTTACATGTTACAGAATGCTGCTGCCAAGAACTCTGATCCTACAGTTACGATATCTGTAAACAATGTTGCTTTTGGCGCGAAACTTGACACGGGGGCCAGAGTCAATACAATGTCAATCAACCTTTTTAACAGGATCAGGGCTAACGAGCCACTTGTCCAGGACGCGTCCACTTTGCATGCTTTTGGCGGGGATGTGCTATTTCCTCTGGGCAAAGCCGACTTGAAATGTGTACTGAAGAAAACAACTAGGGAATTGACTTTCCATGTGTTGAACTTTAATTCAGTTACCCTGCTTGGCAATCGTGCCTGTCAGGAACTAGGGCTGATTTCCTTTGACAAAACTGTCCACAAACTGCAAGTTTCCTTTGATCCACTGAGTGACTTCCCTGGTCTTTTCGACAACAACTTGGCAAGTTGCCTGTGTCCTACAAGATTACAATCGACCCCGACGTGACACCCGTTGTCCGAAACCCACACAGATTGTCATTTGCCATGACTGACAGGGTTCACTCTATGCTGAAGGACATGGTCTCCAAAGGCGTAATTGAAGCAGTTAGTGACCCCACCGACTGGGTCTCAACCATGATTGCCACAGTCAAGAAGGGAAAGGATGAAATCCGCCTGTGCATTAATCCAAAAGACCTGAACACTGCCATTAAGCGCCCACACCATCCCATGAAGACAGTAGAGTATGTTGCAGCAAAGATCGGAACGGCCACCCTATTTTCCGTCCTAGATGCAAAGAACTCATTCTGGCAGATACCGCTGGAAAAGAGGTCATCAAACGTCACCACATTTGCTACCCCATTCGGCAGATTTAAGTTTTTGAGAATGCCATTCGGGATCAACTCTCCCAGCGAAGTCTTCCAAAGAACTATGGAACAATTGTTCGAGGGTCTGCCTTGTGCCATTATTGTCGATGATATTCTGGTCTATGGCAAGGACGCGGCGGAACATGACCACAATCTCAGGCTCGTTTTGGAGCGTGCTGTCCAGATCAACCTCAAACTCAATCCTGACAAGTGCAAGTTCAGGGTTCCAGAGGTCTCCTATGTCGGCCACATCTTCACCTCTGACGGCCTCAAACCGGATCCGAAGAAGACTTCTGCCATCACAGAAATGCCTGCACCTACTGACGTGAAACACCTGCAACGTTTCCTGGGTATGGTAAACTATCTCGGAAAGTTCATACCTAACCTCAGCGAATTAAGCTCCACATTGCGGCAGCTGACAAAAAAGGACACTGCATGGTCATGGTTCCAGCAACATCAGGATGCCTTCGATGTTCTGAAATCAAAACTGACCAGTGCACCGACCCTGACTTTCTTCGACCTGAAACGTCCGGTGGTGATCACCTGCGATGCCTCGAAATTCGGTCTCGGCGCAGCCTGCCTACAATCGTCTGATGATGGTACCCTACTACCCGTCGCATATGCCTCTCGCACCATGACCGACACGGAGCAGCACTACGCGCAAATCGAAAAGGAACTGCTGGCGGTTGTCTTTGCCTGCTCCAAATTCCATGACTTCGTCTTTGGCAACACGTTCATGGTTGAGACGGATCACCAGCCACTAGTGACAATCTTGAACAAGCCTATCCACGCCGCCCCAGCTCGTTTGCAGCGCATGATGATGCAGCTGCAGCGGTACGACTTCTCTATTATCTACAAAAAGGGCAAGGACATGCATGTTGCTGACACACTCTCTCGTGCCCCTCGAACATCTTGCGAACAACACCCACACGAACAGGAGGATTTCACTGTTCTCGGTGTCGGTCTAATCTCCAGCAAGCAACTGCGCACCCTGGCCGCGCACACTGCCAAGGATGCTACGCTTCAAGCCCTCTCGTCCATCATCAAGACAGGCTGGCCAGACAAACAATCCAACACGCCCACTGAGGTGCAGCCGTACTTCTTGGTCCGCGATGAACTGGTGGTTCAGGATGGTGTGGTCGTCAAGGGCCACAAGGTAGTTGTACCTGCATCGCTACAAGACGAATACTTCAAAGAGGTACACGGCGGTCACCCAGGAGCCGACTCCACACTGGCACGCGCCCGGGATCTGTTCTACTGGCCTGGAATGGCCACGTACATCCGGGACCGTGTAGCCTCCTGCCCCACTTGCAACAATCTTGCACCTCATCAGCAGCGGCAGCCCCTTCTGCAACAACCTTCACCAGCCCTGTCATGTTTGTCGATGGCTGCGGACATTTTCGAATGGCGTGGTAAGCACTACCTCGTTCTGGTCGACTCGTAATCCAACTGGTTCGAACTTGACCAGCTGACCTCCCTCACGTCGGTGATGGTCATCAAGATTCTGAAAAGACATTTCTCAGACCATGGCATTCCTCCTATTCTGAGAACCGACAATGGTCCACAGTTCACCAGCCACTCGTTCAAGCTTTTCGCTGACCGATGGAACTTTCAGCACATCACAAGCAGTCCCGAGTATCCACAGAGTAATGGACTCGCTGAACGCGCTGTCAGGAGCGCCAAGCACTTGCTGGAGGGAGCGCGCATTTCAAACTCTGACGTCTATCTCGATCTGCTGAACCTCAGAAACATTCCGAGAGACGGAGTCTTGGGGTCACCAGCACAGCGGCTGCTATCGAGGGTGACGAGGTCTCCGGTCCCCATCGCACAACAGCAGCTGGTTCCTCGGGTGTTGAAGCCCGCCACTATCCAGCAACGTCTCCAAGAGAAGCACGATACCCAGAAACGGTCATACGACAGTTCCAGCAGACCACTCCAGCCTCTACTGCCGGGCCAGGTCGTCCGTCTACGAACTCCAACTGGACATTCTCGTCTGGGCGTTGTTGTGCGCCCGACTGATGAGCCGCGATCGTACCTTGTGGACTGTGAGGGAGCGGTTTACCGGAGAAGTCGTCAACACCTGCTTGCTGTGAAGGAGCCCCGACCGCCGCCTGCCGATCCCTATGCTCCGCCGCTCCAGTTCCAGCCACCTTCCGCGATGTCTCCCACCCGTTCCCGCATGCCTGCCACTCCCCCACGTCTATCGGTCTCCAATAACCACGGGGTCTCACCCACCGCATGTTTCTCCCCTCGGTCACCACAATCCTCTCCCGTGCGGTTTTCACCTTCAACCTCCCCGCTTCATCCTTCAGTTGAGGGAGGGGATGGTTGGGTCCGCACGCGTTCGGACCGTGTTAGTAGACCACCAGACAGGTATGGCGAGTATGTTTAATATGCTTTTAATCTTTAGGGGAAAGGATGTAGATTGATGATGCATGTGAATCAATCACACTTAGTTGGCATCACTAACTCCGCCCCATTATAACATTTATACTAACGCCCATTCCCAGCACCGTTAGTTGAAGCAGCCAGGATGAACTGAAAACACCTAGATCTGTAATGCTGGTAAGTTAATGTGCTGAATAAAGATGTGTGTAAATCTTATGTGCTTTGAAGTGATTTACACTTGATGGAAATGTGGCGACCTTGCCGGATTTGAGGCAACCTTGCCAGATTTATGGCGACCTTGTCGGAAATATGGCGACCTCGCCGGATATATGGCGAGCTTGCCGGAAATATGGCGACCTCGCCGGAATTATGGCGACTTTGCCGGATTTATGGCGACCTTGCCGGAAATATGGCGACCTCGCTGGATTTATGGCGACCTTACCGGAAGTATGGCGATTTTGCCTGATTTATGGCGACCTTGCCGGAATTATGGCACCCTGGCCGGATTTGTGGCGACCTTGCCGGAAATATGGCGACCTTGCCGGAAATATGGCGACCTCGCCGGTTTTATGGCGACCATGCCGGAAATATGGCGACCTCACCGGATTTATGGCGACCTTGCCGGAAATATGGCGACCTTGCTGGACTTCTGTCGACGTTGCCGCATTTATGGCGACCTTGCCGGATTTGTGGCGACCGTGCCGGAAATATGGCGACCTCGCCGGATTTAATGCGAACTTGCCGGATAATTGGCGAACTTGCCGGAAATATGGCGACCTCGCCGGATATATGGCCACCTTGCCGGAAATATGGCGACCTCGCCGGATTTATGGCGACCTCGCCGGATTTATGGCGACCTTGCCGGAAATATGCCGACCTTGCCGGAAATATGGCGACCTTGCCGGATTTATGTCGACCTTGCCGGAAATGTGGCAACCTTGCCGGATTTCTGGGACCTTGCTGGAATTATGGCGACCTTGCCGGTAATGTAGCGACCATGCCTGATTTGTGGCGACCTTGCCGGATTTATGGCGACCTTGCCGGAAATGTGGCGACCTTGCCGGAAATATGGCGACCTTGCCGGACTTGTGGCTACCTTGCCAGATTTATGGCGACCTTGACGGACATATGGCCACCTCGCCGGATTTATGGCGACCTTGCTGGATTTATGGCGACCTTGCCGGAAATATGGCGTCCTCGCCGGATTTGTTGCGACCTTGCCGGATTTACGGCGACCTTGCCGGAAATATGGCGACCTTGCCGGATTTATGGCGACTTTGCCGGAAATATGGCGACCTCGCCGGATTTATGGCGACCTTGCCGGGAATATGGCGACCTTGCCGGAAATATGGCGACCTCGCCGGATTTATGGCGACCATGCTGGAAATATGGCGACCTCACCGGATTTATGGCGACCTTGCCGGAAATATGGCGACGTTGCTGGACTTCTGTCGACGTTGCCGCATTTATGGCGACCTTGCCATACCCGGATAATTGGCGAACTTGCCGGAAATATGGCGACCTCGCCGGATATATGGCGACCTCGCCGGATATATGGCCACCTTGCCGGATTTATGGCGACCTTGCTGGATTTATGGCGACCTTGCCGGAAATATGGCGTCCTCGCCAGATTTGTTGCGACCTTGGCGGATTTACGGCGACCTTGCCGGAAATATGGCGACCTTGTCGGATTTATGGCGACTTTGCCGGAAATATGGCGACCTCGCCGGATTTATGGCGACCTTGCAGGATATATGGCGACCTTCCCGGAAATATGGCGACATCGCCGAATTTTTGGCGAACTTGCCGGGAATATGGCGACCTTGCCGGAAATATGGCGACCTCGCCGGATTTATGGCGACCATGCCGGAAATATGGCGACCTCACCGGATTTATGGCGACCATGCCTGATTTGTGGCGACCTTGCCGGATTTATGGCGGCCTTGCCGGAAATGTGGCGACCTTGCCGGATTTGTGGCGACCTTGCCGGATTTGTGGCGACCTTGCCGGATCTATGGCGACCTTGCCAGAAATGTGGCGACCTTGCCGGATTTGACGCGACCTTGCCGAATATATGGCTACCTTGATGGAAATGTGGCGACCTTGCCGGATTTGAGGCAACCTTGCCAGATTTATGGCGACCTTGTCGGAAATATGGCGACCTTGCCGGATTTATGGCGACCTTGCCGGATTTGTGGCGAACTTGCAGGATTTATGGCGACTTTTCCGGGATTATGGCGACCTTGCCGGATTTATGGCGAACTTGCCGGAAATATGGCGACCTCGCCGGAATTATGGCGACCTTACCGGATTTATGGCGACCTTGCCGGAAATATGGCGACCTCGCTGGATTTATGGCGACCTTGCCGGAAGTATGGCACCCTGGCCGGATTTGTGGCGACCTTGCCGGAAATATGGCGACCTTGCCTGATTTATGGCGACCTTGCCGGATTTGTGGCGACTTTACCGGAAATATGGCGACCTCGCGGGATTTATGGCCGCCTTGCCGGAAATATGGCGACCTTGCCGGAAATATGGCGACCTCGCCGAATTTGTGGCGAATTGCCGGAAATATGGCGACCTTGCCGGAAATATGGCGAACTCGCCGGATTTATGGCGACCTTGCCGGAAATATGGCGATATCGCCGGATTTATGGCGACCTTGCCGGAAATATGGCGACCTTGCTGGACTTCTGTCGACCTTGCCGGATCTATGGCGAGCTTGACGGATTTTTGGCTACCTTGCCGGATTAATGGCGACCTTGGCGGACATATGGCCACCTCGCCGGATTTATGGCGACCTTGCTGAACTTCTGTCGATGTTGCCGCATTTATGGCGACCTTGCCGGATTTGTGGCGACCTTGCCGGAAATATGGCGACCTCGCCGGATATATGGCGACCTTGCCGGATTTGTGGCGACCTAGCCGGATTTATGGCGACTTTGCCGGAAATATGGCGACCTTGCCGGATTTGTGGCGACATTGCCGGATTTATGGCGACCTTGCCGGAAATATGGCGACCTCGCTGGATTTTTGTCGACCTTGCCGGAAGTATGGCGACTTTCCCTGATTTATGGCGACCTTGCCGGAATTATGGCGGCCTGGCCGGATTTGTGGCGACCTTGGCGGAAATATGGCGACCTTGCCGGATTTGTGTCTACCTTGCCGGATTTATGGCGACCTTGACGGACATATGGCGACCTCGCCGGATTTATGGCGACCTTGCCGGAATTATGGCGTCCTGGCCGGATTTGTGGCGACCTTGCCGGAAATATGGCGACCTTGCCGGATTTTTGACTACCTTGCCGGATTTATGGCGACCGTGACGGGCATATGGCCACCTCGCCGGATTTATGGCGACCTTGCCGGATTTATGGCGACCTTGCCGGAAATATGGCGTCCTCGCCGGATTTGTTGCGACCTTGCCGGATTTACGGCGACCTTGCCGGAAATATGGCGACCTTGCCGGATTTATGGCGACTTTGCCGGAAATATGGCGACCTCGCCGGATTTATGGCGACCTTGCAGGATATATGGCGACCTTGCCGGAAATATGGCGACCACGCCGAATTTGTGGCGAACTTGCCGGAAATATGGCGACCTTGCCTGAAATATTGCGACCTCGCCGGATTTATGGCGACCTTGCCGGAAATATGGCGACCTCACCGGATTTATGGCGACCTTGCCGGAAATATGGCGACCTTGCTGGACTTCTGTCGATGTTGCCGCATTTATGGCGACCTTGCCAGATTTGTGGCGACCTTGCCGGAAATATGGCGACCTCGCGGGATTTAATGCGACCTTGCCGGATAATTGGCGAACTTGCCGGAAATATGGCGACCTCGCCGGATATATAGCGACCTTGCCGGATTTGTGGCGACCTTGCCGGATTTATGGCGACTTTGCCGGAAATATGGCGACCTTGCCGGATTTGTGGCGACATTGCCGGATTTATGGCGACCTTGCCGGAAATATGGCGACCTCGCTGGATTTATGTCGACCTTGCCGGAAGTATGGCGACTTTCCCTGATTTATGGCGAGCTTGCCGGAATTATGGCGGCCTGGCCGGATTTGTGGCGACCTTGCCGGAAATATGGCGACCTTGCCGGATTTGTGGCTACCTTGCCGGATTTATGGCGACCTTGACGGACATATGGCGACCTCGCCGGATTTATGGCGACCTTGCCGGATTTATGGTGACCTTGCCGAAATATGGCGTCCTCGCCGGATTTGTTGCGACCTTGCCGGATTTACGGCGACCTTGCCGGAAATATGGCGACCTTGCCGGATTTGTGGCGAACTTGTCGGAAATATGCCGACCTTGCCGGATTTATGGCGACCTTGACGGATTTGTGGCGACTTTGCCGGAAATATGGCGACCTCGCCGGATTTATTGCGACCTTGCCGGATATATGGCGACCTTGCCGGAAATATGGCGACCTCGCCGAATTTGTGGCGAACGCCGGAAATATGGCGACCTTGCTAGAAATATGGCGACCTCGCCGGATTTATGGCGACCTTGCCGGAAATATGGCGACCTCGCCGGATTTATGGCGAACTTGCCGGAAATATGGCGACCTTGCTGGACTTCTGTCGACCTTGCCGGATTTATGGCGATATTGCCGGATTTGTGGCGACCTTGCCGGAAATATGGCGACCTCGCCGGATTTAATGCGACCTTGCCGTATAATTGGCGAACTTGCCGGAAATATGGCGACCTCGCCTGATATATGGCGACCTTGCCGGATTTATGGTGACCTTGCCGGAAATATGGCGTCCTCGCCGGATTTGTTGCGACCTTGCCGGATTTACGGCGACCTTGTCGGAAATATGGCGACCTTGCCGGATTTGTGGCGAACTTGCCGGAAATATGCCGACCTTGCCGGATTTATGGCGACCTTGACGGATTCGTGGCGACTTTGCCGGAAATATGGCGACCTCGCCGGATTTATTGCGACCTTGCCGGATATATGGCGACCTTGCCGGAAATATGGCGACCTCGCCGAATTTGTGGCGAACGCCGGAAATATGGCGACCTTGCTGGAAATATGGCGACCTCGCCGGATTTATGGCGACCTTGCCGGAAATATGGCGACCTCGCCGGATTTATGGCGAACTTGCCGGAAATATGGCGACCTTGCTGGACTTCTGTCGACCTTGCCGGATTTATGGCGACATTGCCGGATTTGTGGCGACCTTGCCGGAAATATGGCGACCTCGCCGGATTTAATGCGACCTTGCCGTATAATTGGCGAACTTGCCGGAAATATGGCGACCTCGCCTGATATATGGCGACCTTGCCGGAAATATGGCGACCTCGCCGGATATATGGCGACCTTGCCGGAAGTATGACGACTTTGCCTGATTTATGGCGACCTTGCCGGAATTATGGCGCCCTGGCCGGATTTGTGGCGACCTTGCCGGAAATATGGCGGCCTTGCCGGATTTGTTGCGGCCTTGCCGGATTTACGGCGACCTTGCCGGAAATATGGCGACCTTGCCGGATTTATGGCGACTTTGCCGGAAATATGGCCACCTCGCCGGATTAATGGCGACCTTGCCGAATTTGTGGCGAACTTGCCGGAAATATGGCGACCTTGCCGGTGATATGGCGACCTCGCCGGATTTATGGCGACCTTGCCGGAAATATGGCGACCTCGCCGGATTTATGGCGACATTGCCGGAAATATGGCGACCTTCATGGACTTCTGTCGACCTTGCCGGATTTATGGCGACCTTGCCGGATTTGTGGCGACCTTGCCGGAAATATGCGACCTCGCCGGATTTAATGCGACTTTCCCTGATTTATGGCGACCTTGCCGGAATTATGGCGGCCTGGCCGGATTTGTGGCGACCTTGGCGGAAATATGGCGACCTTGCCGGATTTGTGTGTACCTTGCCGGATTTATGGCGACCTTGACGGACATATGGCGACCTCGCCGGATTTATGGCGAACTTGCCGGAATTATGGCGTCCTGGCCGGATTTGTGGCGACCTTGCCGGAAATATGGCGTCCTCGCCGGATTTGTTGCGACCTTGCCGGTTTTACGGCGACCTTGCCGGAAATATGGCGACCTTGCCGGATTTATGGCGACTTTTGCCGGAAATATGGCGACCTCGCCGGATTTATGGCGACCTTGCCGGATTTATGTGGACCTTGCCGGAAATATGGCGTCCTCGCCGGATTTGTTGCGACCTTGCCGGATTTACGGCGACCTTGCCGGAAATATGGCGACCTTGCCGGATTTGTGGCGAACTTGCCGAAAATGCCGACCTTGCCGGATTTATGGCGACCTTGACGGATTTGTGGCGACCTTGCCGGAAATATGGCGACCTCGCCGGATTTAATGCGACTTTCCCTGATTTATGGCGACCTTGCCGGAATTATGGCGGCCTGGCCGGATTTGTGGCGACCTTGGCGAATATGGCGACCTTGCCGGATTTGAATCTACCTTGCCGGATTTATGGCGACCTTGACGGACATATGGCGAACTCGCCGGATTTATGGCGACCTTGCCGGAATTATGGCGTCCTGGCCGGATTTGTGGCGACCTTGCCGGAAATATGGCGACCTTGCCGGATTTTTGACTACCTTGCCGGATTTATGGCGACCTTGCCGAAATGTGGCGACCTTGCCGGAAATATGGCGACCTTGCCGGACTTATGGCTACCTTGCCAGATTTTATGGCGACCTTGACGGACATATGGCCAGCTCGCCGGATTTATGGCGACATTTGCTGGATTTATGGCGACCTTGCCGGAAATATGGCGTCCTCGCCGGATTTGTTGCGACCTTGCCGGATTTACGGCGACCTTGCCGAAATATGGCGACCTTGCCGGATTTATGGCGACTTTGCCGGAAATATGGCGACCTCGCCGGATTTATGGCGACCTTGCAGGATATATGGCGACCTTGCCGGAAATATGGCGACATCGCCGAATTTTGGCGAACTTGCCGGGAATATGGCGACCTTGCCGGAAATATGGCGACCTCGCGGATTTATGGCGACCATGCCGGAAATATGGCGACCTCACCGGATTTATGGCGACCTTGCCGGAAATATGGCGACGTTGCTGGACTTCTGTCGACGTTGCCGCATTTTATGGCGACCTTGCCATATTTGTGGCGACCGTGCCGGAAATATGGCGACCTCGCCGGATTTAATGCGACCTTGCCGGATAATTGGCGAACTTGCCGGAAATATGGCGACCTCGCCGGATATATGGCGACCTCGCCGGATATATGGCCACCTTGCCGGATTTATGGCGACCTTGCTGGATTTATGGCGACCTTGCCGGAAATATGGCGTCCTCGCCAGATTTGTTGCGACCTTGCCGGATTTACGGGACCTTGCCGGAAATATGGCGACCTTGTCGGATTTATGGCGACTTTGCCGGAAATATGGCGACCTCGCCGGATTAAGGCGACCTTGCCGAATTTGTGGCGAACTTGCCGGAATTATTGCGACCTTGCCGGTGATATGGCGACCTCGCCGGATTTATGGCGACCTTGCCGGAAATATGGCGACCTCGCCGGATTTATGGCGACCTTGCCGGAAATATGGCGACCTTGATGGACTTCTGTCGACCTTGCCGGATTTATGGCGACCTTGCCGGATTTGTGGCGACCTTGCCGGAAATATGGCGACCTCGCCGGATTTAATGCGACTTTCCCTGATTTATGGCGACCTTGCCGGAATTATGGCGGCCTGGCCGGATTTGTGGCGACCTTGGCGGAAATATGGCGACCTTGCCGGATTTGTGTGTACCTTGCCGGATTTATGGCGACCTTGACGGACATATGGCCAGCTCGCCGGATTTATGGCGACCTTGCTGGATTTATGGCGACCTTGCCGGAAATATGGCGTCCTCGCCGGATTTGTTGCGACCTTGCCGGATTTACGGCGACCTTGCCGGAAATATGGCGACCTTGCCGGATTTATGGCGACTTTGCCGGAAATATGGCGACCTCGCCGGATTTATGGCGACCTTGCAGGATATATGGCGACCTTGCCGGAAATATGGCGACATCGCCGAATTTTTGGCGAACTTGCCGGGAATATGGCGACCTTGCCGGAAATATGGCGACCTCGCCGGATTTATGGCGACCATGCCGGAAATATGGCGACCTCACGGATTTATGGCGACCTTGCCGGAAATATGGCGACGTTGCTGGACTTCTGTCGACGTTGCCGCATTTAGGCGACCTTGCCATATTGTGGCGACCGTGCCGGAAATATGGCGACCTCGCCGGATTTAATGCGACCTTGCCGGATATTGGCGAACTTGCCGGAAATATGGCACCTCGCCGGATATATGGCGACCTCGCCGGATATATGGCCACCTTGCCGGATTTATGGCGACCTTGCTGGATTTATGGCGACCTTGCCGGAAATATGGCGTCCTCGCCAGATTTGTTGCGACCTTGCCGGATTTACGGCGACCTTGCCGGAAATATGGCGACCTTGTCGGATTTATGGCGACTTTGCCGGAAATATGGCGACCTCGCCGGATTAATGGCGACCTTGCCGAATTTGTGGCGAACTTGCCGGAATTATTGCGACCTTGCCGGTGATATGGCGACCTCGCCGGATTTATGGCGACCTTGCCGGAAATATGGCGACCTCGCCGGATTTATGGCGACCTTGCCGGAAATATGGCGACCTTGATGGGACTTCTGTCGACCTTGCCGGATTTATGGCGACCTTGCCGGATTTGTGGCGACCTTGCCGGAATATGGCGACCTCGCCGGATTTAATGGACTTTCCCTGATTTATGGCGACCTTGCCGGAATTATGGCGGCCTGCCGGATTTGTGGCGACCTTGGCGGAAATATGGCGACCTTGCCGGATTTTGTGTGTACCTTGCCGGATTTATGGCGGACCTTGACGGACATATGGGCGACCTCGCCGGATTTATGGCGACCTTGCCGGAATTATGGCGTCCTGGCCGGATTTGTGGCGACCTTGCCGGAAATATGGCGACCTTGCCGGATTTTTGACTACCTTGCAGGATTTATGTCGACCGTGACGGACATATGGCCACTCGCCGGATTTATGGCGACCTTGCCGGATTTATGGCGACCTTGCCGGAAATATGGCGTCCTCGCCGGATTTGTTTGCGACCTTGCCGGACTTACGGCGACCTTGCCGGAAATATGGCGACCTTGCCGGATTTATTGGCGACTTTGCCGGAAATATGGCGACCTCGCCGGATTATGGCGACCTTGCAGGATATATGGCGACCTTGCCGGAAATATGGCGACCTCGCCGAATTTGTGGCGAACTTGCCGGAAATATGGCGACCTTGCCGGAAATATTGCGACCTCGCCGGATTTATGGCGACCTTGCCGGAATTATGGCGACCCACCGGATTTATGGCGACCTTGCCGGAAATATGGCGACCTTGCTGGACTTCTGTCGATGTTGCCGCATTTATGGCGACCTTGCCAGATTTGTGGCGACCTTGCCGGAAATATGGCGACCTCGCCGGATTTAATGCGACCTTGCCGGATAATTGGCGAACTTGCCGGAAATATGGCGACCTCGCCGGATATATGGCGACCTTTCCGGAAATATGGCGTCCTCGCCAGATTTGTTGCGACCTTGCCGGATTTACGGCGACCTTGCCGGAAATATGGCGACCTTGTCGGATTTATGGCGACTTTGCCGGAAATATGGCGACCTCGCCGGATTTATGGCGACCTTGCAGGATATATGGCGACCTTCCCGGAAATATGGCGACATCGCCGAATTTTTGGCGAACTTGCCGGGAATATGGCGACCTTGCCGGAATATGGCGACCTCGCCGGATTATGGCGACCATGCCGGAAATATGGCGACCTCACCGGATTTATGGCGACCTTGCCGGAAATGTGGCAACCTTGCCGGATTTTTGGGACCTTGCTGGATTATGGCGACCTTGCCGGTAATGTAGCGACCAGCCTGATTTGTGGCGACCTTGCCGGATTTATGGCGGCCTTGCCGGATCTATGGCGACCTTGCCAGAAATGTGGCGACCTTGCCGGATTTGACGCGACCTTGCCGAATATATGGCTACCTTGATGGAAAATGTGGCGACCTTGCCGGATTTGAGGCAACCTTGCCAGATTTATGGCGACCATGTCGGAAATATTGCGACCTTGCCGGATTTGTGGCTACCTTGCCGGATTTATGGCGACCTTGACGGACATATGGCGACCTCGCCGGATTTATGGCGACCTTGCCGGATTTATGGTGACCTTGCCGGAAATATGGCGTGCTCGCCGGATTTGTTGCGACCTTGCCGGATTTACGGCGACCTTGCCGGAAATATGGCGACCTTGCCGGATTTGTGGCGAACTTGCCGGAAATATGCCGATCTTGCCGGATTTATGGCGACCTTGACGGATTTGTGGCGACCTTGCCGGAAATATGGCGACCTCGCCGGATTTAATGCGACTTTCCCTGATTTATGGCGACCTTGCCGGAATTATGGCGGCCTGGCCGGATTTGTGGCGACCTTGGCGGAAATATGGCGACCTTGCCGGATTTGTGTCTACCTTGCCGGATTTATGGCGACCTTGACGGACATATGGCGAACTCGCCGGATTTATGGCGACCTTGCCGGAATTATGGCGGTCCTGGCCGGATTTGTGGCGACCTTGCCGGAAATATGCGACCTTGCCGGATTTTTGACTACCTTGCCGGATTTATGGCGACCTTGACGGAAATGTGGCGACCTTGCCGGAAATATGGCGACCTTGCCGGACTTATGGCTACCTTGCCAGATTTATGGCGACCTTGACGGACATATGGCCACCTCGCCGGATTTATGGCGACCTTGCTGGATTTAGGCGACCTTGCCCGGAAATATGGCGTCCTCGCCAGATTTGTTGCGACCTTGCCGGATTTACGGCGACCTTGCCGGAAATATGGCGACCTTGTCGGATTTATGGCGACTTTGCCGGAAATATGGCGACCTCGCCGGATTTATGGCGACCTTGCAGGATATATGGCGACCTTCCGGAAATATGGCGACATCGCCGAATTTTTGGCGAACTTGCCGGGAATATGGCGACCTTGCCGGAAATATGGCGACCTCGCCGGATTTATGGCGACCATGCCGGAAATATGGCGACCTCACCGGATTTATGGCGACCTTGCCGGAATGTGGCAACCTTGCCGGATTTTTTGGGACCCTTGCTGGAATTATGGCGACCTTGCCGGTAATGTAGCGACCATGCCTGATTTGTGGCGACCTTGCCGGATTTATGGCGGCCTTGCCGGATCTATGGCGACCTTGCCAGAAATGTGGCGACCTTGCCGGATTTGACGCGACCTTGCCGAATATATGGCTACCTTGATGGAAATGTGGCGACCTTGCCGGATTTGAGGCAACCTTGCCAGATTTATGGCGACCTTGTCGGAAATATTGCGACCTTGCCGGATTTATGGCGACCTTGCCGGATTTCTGGCGAACTTGCAGGATTTATGGGACTTTTCCGGATTACGGCGACCTTGCCGGATTTATGGCGAACTTGCCCGGAAATATGGCGACCTCGCCGGAATTATGGCGACCTTACCGGATTTATGGCGACCTTGCCGGAAATATGGCGACCTCGCTGGATTTATGGCGACCTTGCCGGAAGTATGGCACCCTGGCCGGATTTGTGGCGACCTTGCCGGAAATATGGCGACCTCGCCGCATTTGTGGGAATTGCCGGAAATATGGCGACCTTGCCGGAAATATGGCGAACTCGCTGATTTATGGCGGCCTTGCCGGAAATAATGCGATATCGCCGGATTTATGGCGACCTTGCTGGACTTCTGTCGACCTTGCCGGATCTATGGCGAGCTTGCCGGATTTTTGGCTACCTTGCCGGATTAATGGCGACCTTGGCGGACATATGGCCACCTCGCCCGGATTTATGGCGACCTTGCTGGACTTTTGTCGATGTTGCCGCATTTATGGCGACCTTGCCGGATTGCTGGCGACCTTGCCGGAAATATGGCGACCTCGCCGGATATATGGCGACCTTGCCGGATTTGTGGCGACCTAGCCGGATTTATGGCGACTTTGCCGGAAATATGGCGAACCTTGCCGGATTTGTGGCGACATTGCCGGATTTATGGCGACCTTGCCGGAAATATGGCGACCTCGCTGGATTTTTGTCGACCTTGCCGGAAGTATGGCGACTTTCCCTGATTTATGGCGACCTTGCCGGAATTCTGGCGGCCTGGCCGGATTTGTGGCGACCTTGGCGGAAATATGGCGACCTTGCCGGATTTGTGTCTACCTTGCCGGATTTATGGCGACCTTGACGGACATATGGCGACCTCGCCGGATTTATGGCGACCTTGCCGGAATTATGGCGTCCTGGCCGGTTTGTGGCGACCTTGCCGGAAATATGGCGACCTTGCCGGATTTTTGACTACCTTGCCGGATTTATGGCGACCGTGACGGACATAGGCCACCTCGCCGGATTTATGGCGACCTTGCCGGATTTATGGCGACCTTGCCGGAAATATGGCGTCCGCGCCGGATTTGTTGCGACCTTGCCGGATTTACGGCGACCTTGCCGGAAATATGGCGACCTTGCCGGATTTATGGCGACTTTGCCGAAAATATGGCGACCTCGCCGGATTTATGGCGACCTTGCAGGATATATGGCGACCTTGCCGGAAATATGGCGACCACGCCGAATTTGTGGCAGAACTTGCCGGAATATGGCAACCTTGCCGGAAATATTGCGACCTCGCCGGATTTATGGCGACCTTGCCGGAATATGGCGACCTCACCGGATTTATGGCGACCTTGCCGGAAATATGGCGACCTTGCTGGACTTCTGTCGATGTTGCCGCATTTATGGCGACCTTGCCAGATTTGTGGCACCTTGCCGGAAATATGGCGACCTCGCCGGATTTAATGCGACCTTGCCGGATAATTGGCGAACTTGCCGGAAATATGGCGACCTCGCCGGATTTATGGCGACCTTGCCGGATTTGTGGCGACCTTGGCCGGATATATGGCGAACCTTGCCGGATTTATGGCGACCTTGACGGACATATGGCGACCTCGCCGGATTTATGGCGACCTTGCCGGATTTATGGTGACCTTGCCGGAAATATGGCGTCCTCGCCGGATTTGTTGCGACCTTGCCGGATTTACGGCGACCTTGCCGAAATATGGCGACCTTGCCGGATTTGTGGCGAACTTGCCGGAAATATGCCGACCTTGCCCCGATTTATGGCGACCTTGCCGATTTGTGGCGACTTTGCCGGAAATATGGCGACCTCGCCGATTTATTGCGACCTTGCCGGATATATGGCGACCTTGCCGGAAATATGGCGACCTCGCCGAATTTGTGGCGAACGCCGGAATATGGCGACCTTGCTGGAAATATGGCGACCTCGCCGGTTAATATGGCGACCTTGCCGGAAATATGGCGACCTCGCCGGATTTATGGCGAACTTGCCGGAAATATGGCGACCTTGCTGACTTCTGTCGACCTTGCCGGATTTTGGCGACATTGCCGGATTTGTGGCGACCTTGCCGGAAATATGGCGACCTTGCCGGAAATATGGCGACCTCGCCGAATTTGTGGCGAACAGCCGGAAATATGGCGACCTTGCTGGAAATATGGCGACCTCGCCGGATTTATGGCGACCTTGCCGGAAATATGGCGACCTCGCCGGATTTATGGCGAACTTGCCGGAAATATGGCGACCTTGCTGGACTTCTGTCGACCTTGCCGGATTTATGGCGACATGTGCTCGGATTTGTGGCGACCTTGCCGAGAAATATGG